>JARQOC010000008.1:14804806-14815884 GCA_033576535.1 Allobates femoralis
ACGGTATCTGCTCAATGATGATGTCTTAACTATAGGGCATTTCGATTCTACCAGAACCCTATTCTGCAGAAATAACATACTGTAGAGGCCCCACGCTGCATAAATACCGCCATACGGTGCTAAATAACCACAATGTCTGATTATATCAGCACTATACGGTGTGGAGCCTAAATGCCAATGCTATTCAGGAATAAATTCTGCAAAACTGGTATTTTGTACAGAGTGTAAGTGGCAGGGCCACACGGAGCATAAATACCGCCATATAGCGCTCAAACAACTGCATTTAGTCATCAGCTCTAAACCACATAGCACTGAAATAACAATGCACTCAG
Source organism: Allobates femoralis (assembly GCA_033576535.1). NCBI lineage: Eukaryota > Metazoa > Chordata > Amphibia > Anura > Aromobatidae > Allobates > Allobates femoralis. The sequence continues at coordinate 14,805,139 of JARQOC010000008.1, forward strand.
TGTTTCCAGGACTATAGTCTGCAAAAATGATTATACTATACATTGCTAGAGTAGAAAGTGTCCCGTAATGCATAAATACCGCCATATAGCGCTCAAATAACTGCACAACAGTGTTTAGTTATCAGCTCTATACCACATAATACTGAAATATCAATGCAATCAATATTTCCAGGACTATATTCTGCAAAAACTATTATGCTATTCATTGCTTTAATAGCAGTGCCCCATAATGCATAAATACCGCCATATAGCGCTCAAAAAACAAACAACACAGTGTCTATTTGTCCAATCTGTAATGTTGGGTCAATCAATGCTTCCGCCTCTATGTGTCATACTATACATTGCCTAAACAGAAGAGGAACACAATGCCAAAATACCGCCATATAGTGCTAAAAAAGCCTTATAACACAGCGTCTAATTATCATCTGTATACAGTGGCTATAAGGTGCCTAAATGACTATGCTGTTCCATACTTCTGCAAATGACACAAGGACTGTACATTGCCTAAGCAGTAGTGCCACACATTACATAAATACTGCCATACAGTGCTCAATAACCATGCAGCACAGTGTCTATTTATCAGCTTTATACCATAAGGCGCCTAAATAACAATGCCATTCAAAGAAAAACAAATACTGTACACTGCCTAAATAGTAGTGCCATATGTTGCATAAATACCGCCATATAGCGCTCAATATCCATACCGCACAGTGTCTAATTATCAGCTCTATACAATATGATGTCTAAATGACAATAATAGTCTATACAAGAACTGTACATTACCTAAGTAGTAGTGCCATACGTTGCATAAATACCGCCATATAGCGCTCAATAACCATACCGCACAGTGTCTAATTATCAGCTCTATACAATATGATGTCTAAATGACAATAATAGTCTATACAAGAACTGTACATTACCTAAGTAGTAGTGCCATACGTTGCATAAATACCGCCATACAGTGCTCAGTAACCATACATCTCAACATGCAATTATCAGCTCTATACAGTAAGGTGCCTATATGACAATGATAGTCAATACTTCTGCAAAAAAAAAAAAAAAATACTGTATCCTGCCTATGTAGTAGTGCCACACATTGCATAAATACCGCCATATAGTGCTCAATAACCATACAGCACAGTGTCTAGTTATCAGCAATACACAATATCATGTCTAAATTACAATGTTATCAGTGACCCCATTCTGTCAAATATAATACTCAGGTAGCAGAGACACACCTTACATAAATACCGCCATACAGTGCACATGTAATACCGTTACATAGTTACCAAGTGACAAAACCATATATATAGTAACACCACAATGTCTTTGTAAAACTGCTATACAGAGATGTGAGGGGGTCCTGGGTATGACCCCCTCCCCGTATGGGTGTATGATGGACATAGGTATTGCACTATAGAGCGGTATTCATCATTAAGCAATGCCTAGAGCCTTTATAAATAACATATTGGAGCCTACAGGGTTAAATATTCCCATAGTCCCCGACTCATTTTTAACGCTGTCTCACATCTCGGGGAAGGGAATCTCAGGGGGCTGCGACAGGACATTTAAAAAATGTCACATCACATCTCTTTCCTATTCTTGTGTTTTTTTTTATATCCAGATTTGCTGTAATTAACCAGAGAAACTGGAGCGTCTCATCTGAGAGTAAGAGCAGGTCGGGGCCTCTCTGATCTGCCGCGTCACATCCTTCTGCTGACAAATGTAGTCATTTTTTTCGTCTATGTGTCTATCCTGATGTTGCTGTAAATCTGTGCTGCTAAGGGCATGCTCTGGATAGAATTGGTCTCCTTCCCCCTCTGGCATCTGACAATGCAGAATCTAGGCATATGAAGCTGGCTTTCACTGGCAGCCACCTCTGCATAGAAGTCATTTTTGTATTACTTCTTTGTGTCTATCTTGATGCTGATGCTAATCTGTGCTGCTAAGGGCATGCTCTGGATAGAATTAGTCCCCTTCCCCTTGTGGCATCTGACAATGCAGAATTTAGGTGTATGGAGCTTGCTTTCACTGCTGGCTACTTCTGCACTGAAGTCATTTTGTTATTGCTTCTTTGTATAAATCTTGATTCTGCTGCTAATCTGTGCTGCTAAGGGCATGTTCTGGATAGAATTGCTTTCCTTCCCCCTCTAGCAGCCGACAATCCAGAATCTAAGGGTCTGGCCCTTTCTTTCACCAGTGGCCACTTATTCATTTAAGTCATATTTTAATTGCTTCTTTGTGTATATCTTGATGCTTCTGCTAATCTGTGCTGCTAAGGGCATGCTCTGGATAGAATTGGTCTCCTTCCCCCTCTGGCAGCTGACAATGCAGCAACTGGCGGCTTTACAATCACTAGTGACCGAGTGCGCATTGAAGTACTTTTTTTATTGCTTTGTTGTGTCTATCTTGATGCTGATCCTAATCTGTGCAGCTATGGGCAAGCTCTGGACAGAACAATTTTGCTTCCCCCTCTGGCAGCTGTCAATGCAGAGTCTAGGGGTCTGGCCATTACTATCTCTGGTGACTACTTGTCCATTGAAGTATTTTTTTATTGTTTCTTAGTGTCTTGTTGTTTTTTGCTAATCTGTGCTCCTAAGGACATGCTATGGTCAGAATTGGTCTCCTTCCCCCTCTGGCAGCTGACAATATAGATACAATACATCTGATGATTAATGGTCGGAGGGAAGCACCAATCCCCTTTTTCAGAGGCTTTTAATTCATAAGATCTCACCCGTCTTCCTGGTCGGTCATAAATACTTTCTGCCGCTCATGGAAATCCACTAAGTGGTGTGGTCCCTGGTCGGCGTCTTCTTCTTGGCCGTCCTTCACCTTGGTGATGATTGGCAGGGATGGATGGAATGATAGAAGGTGAGGTAGCCGGACCCCTCAGGAGCCTCCTCCAGGCGGACCCCCGTCTCCTCCTCCGCGGATTTACCTCTTGATCTCTCCTTATTGGACTTGGACCAAGAACCTCCATATTCAATTCCCAGAGTCAGAAGGTTCCAGCTGTTGTAACCCGCCGACCGGAGAGCTGCAAGGCAAAATAGTCAGGAAGACCCTCCATGATTGTCCGGACAATAACCAAGACCCTCAGCAAATCTCTGTGGGTGGGCAACGTGTTATAGCTATGGCTCAGTAATGTCTTATGAAGTTCTGCAGCAGCTGAGGTGTATTATGAGTTTCTTCAGCAGCTGAGGTGTATATCATGATCTGTTGCAGCTGAGGTGTATTATGAGTTTCTTCAGCAGCTGAGGTGTATATCATGATCTGTTGCAGCTGAGGTGTATTATGAGGTTCTTCAGCAGCTGAGAGTCGTTGCTTATTATGTTTTTCAGCAGCTGAAGTGTGATTTGTGATCTGCTGCAGCTGAGGTGTATTATGAGTTTCTGCAGCAGCTGAGGTGTATCATGATTTGCCGTAGCTAAGGTGTATTATACGTTTCTGCAGCAGCTGAGGTGTATCATGATCTGTCATAGCTGAGGTGTATTATGAGTATCTGCAGCAGCTGGGGGTGTGTTTATTATGTTCTGCAGCAGATGAGGTGTATATTATGATGTGTAGCAGGTAATGTATGTATTACGAGGTTCCCTAGCAGCTGTATGGTGTCTTATGAAGTTCTGCCACAGCTGAGGTGTATTATAAGATTCTGCAGCAGCTGAGGAAGGGGCGTATTATAATCTGCAGGAGCTGAGGTGTGTATTATGAGTTTGGGCAGCAGCAGAGGGGGTGTATTATCCTCTGCAGTAGATGAACTGGGAATTATGAGGCTCTGCAGCAGCTGGGTGTACTATGTGATTTAACAGAAGCGGAGATGCGTCTTTTGAAGTTCTTCAGCAGCTGTGGTATTATACTGTTGGGCAGCAGGTGAGGTGTATTATGAAGTTCTGCAGCAGATGTAGTGTGTTTTACGAAGTTATACTGCAGCTGGCGTGTATTATGAGGTTCTTCAGCAGCAGAGGGGTGTGTGTAATGATCTGCAGCAGTGGAGGTGTGTCTTATGAGGTTCTGCAGCAGCTGTGGCGTATTATGAAGCTGCAGCAGCGGGGGGGGGGTGCTTGTATTATGATCTGCAGCTGTTGAGCTGTGTCTTATGAGGTTCTTCAGCAATTGTAGCGTATTATGAGGTTCTGCAGCAGCAGAGATGGGATGTATTATGATCTGCAGCAGTTGAGCAGGGTCTTATGAGGTTTTGCAGCAGCTGAGGTGTATTATAACGTTTTGCCACAGCTAGGGAGGAGGGGTATTATAATCTGCAGCAACAGAGGGGGTGTATTATGATCTGCATGAACTGTGAATTATGAAGTTCTGCAGCAGCTGGGTGTATTATGCGATTTTACAAAAGTGGAGATGTGTCTTTTGGAGTTCTTCAGCAGCTGTGGTGTGTCTTATGAAGTTACGCAGCAGCTGACGTGTATTATGAGGTTGCGCAGCAGCAGGGCGGGGGTGTATTATGATCTGCAGCAGTTGAGCTGTGTCTTGTGAAGTTCTGCAGCTGCTGTGGTGTTTATTATGAAGTTCTGCAGCAGATGTGTTATGTATTATGAAGTTCTGCAGCAGGTGAAGTGTATTATAAGGTTCTGCAGCAGCTCACGCTTGTATTAGTAGGTCCTGCAGCAGCAAAGGTGGGTGTGTCTTGCAGCAGTTGAGCTGTGTCTTGTGAGGTTCTGCAGCAGTTGAGCTGTATGTTGTGAGGTTCTGCAGCAGTTAAGCTGTGTGTTGTGAGTTTCTGCACCAGATGTGGTGGGTATTATGAAGTTCTGCAGCAGGTGAAGTGTATTAGGAGGTTCTGCAGCAGCTGGGACACATTGCGATGTATTATTAGTCACACATTTCATTTTCTCTTGCAATTAAATCAATGGAATCCGGCATTAATAATCCATCTCTCACAGTGGAAGTAATTAAACCATAAATCCTAATAATTACCTTTATAATGAATGTGACGTCCCCCGATACGTCGCCGCATCCACACAACTCAATTACTCATTTAGTCTCAGCCCTGATCAGTTCATTATGGATCATCCAGTCAATACTCTTTGATGTTGCATTAACCCTTCATGTATATTAAAAAGCTTTACCTGTGCGGCACCCGAACCTCAAGTATCACCTAAGTGCTGTATAGTGCAGTACCACAGGTGACCACCAAGTGGGGCGTGTGAGACTCAATGTAGAGTAATTTGTGCTTCACTTACACCAGGATATGACTATACCATGAGGAGGAGGTGAGCTGTGATATCACCTATTGTGAATGGTGGATCCTGTGTTATCTACTGTATATAGAGGTGTTATCAGTCATTGTACAGGAGGAGGAGGTGAGCTGTGATATCACCTATTGTGAATGGTGGATCCTGTGTTATCTACTGTATATAGATGTGTTATCAGTCATTGTACAGGAGGAGGTGAGCTGTGATATCACCTATTGTGAATGGTGGATCCTGTGTTATCTACTGTATATAGAGGTGTTATCAGTCATTGTACAGGAGGAGGAGGTGAGCTGTGATATCACCTATTGTGAATGGTGGATCCTGTGTTATCTACTGTATATAGAGGTGTTATCAGTCATTGTACAGGAGGAGGTGAGCTGTGTTATCACCTATTGTGAATGGTGGATCCTGTGTTATCTACTGTATATAGAGGTGTTATCAGTCATTGTACAGGAGGAGGTGAGCTGTGATATCATCTATTGTGAATGGTGGATCCTGTGTTATCTACTGTATATAGAGGTGTTATCAGTCATTGTACAGGAGGAGGAGGTGAGCTGTGATATCACCTATTGTGAATGGTGGATCCTGTGTTATCTACTGTATATAGATGTATTATCAGTCATTGTACAGGAGGAGGTGAGCTGTGATATCACCTATTGTGAATGGGGGATCCTGTGTTATCTACTTTATATAGAGGTGTTATCAGTCATTGTACAGGAGGAGGTGAGCTGTGATATCATCTATTGTGAATGGTGGATCCTGTGTTATCTACTGTATATAGAGGTGTTATCAGTCATTGTACAGGAGGAGGTGAGCTGTGATATCACCTATTGTGAATGGTGGATCCTGTGTTATCTACTGTATATAGAGGTGTTATCATTCATTGTACAGGAGGAGGTGAGCTGTGATATCACCTATTGTGAATGGTGGATCCTGTGTTATCTACTGTATATAGAGGTGTTATCAGTCATTGTACAGGAGGAGGAGGTGAGCTGTGATATCACCTATTGTGAATGGTGGATCCTGTGTTATCTCCTGTATATAGAGGTGTTATCAGTCATTGTACAGGAGGAGGAGGTGAGCTGTGATATCACCTATTGTGAATGGTGGATCCTGTGTTATCTACTGTATATAGAGGTGTTATCAGTCATTGTACAGGAGGAGGAGGTGAGCTGTGATATCACCTATTGTGAATGGTGGATTCTGTGTTATCTACTGTATATAGAGGTGTTATCAGTCATTGTACAGGAGGAGGTGAGCTGTGATATCACCTATTGTAAATGGAGGATCCTGTGTTATCTGCTGTATATAGAGGTGTTATCAGTCATTGTACAGGAGGAGGAGGTGAGCTGTGATATCACCTATTGTGAATGGTGGATCCTGTGTTATCTGCTGTATATAGAGGTGTTATCAGTCACTGTACAGGAGGAGGAGTGAGCTGTGATATCACCTATTGTGAATGGTGGATCCTGTGTTATCTACTGTATATAGAGGTGTTATCAGTCATTGTACAGGAGGAGGAGGTGAGCTGTGACATCACCTATTGTGAATGGTGGATCCTGTGTTATCTACTGTATATAGAGGTGTTATCAGTCATTGTACAGAAGGAGGTGAGCTGTGTTATCACCTATTGTGAATGGTGGATCCTGTGTTATCTACTGTATATAGAGGTGTTATCAGTCATTGTACAGGAGGAGGTGAGCTGTGATATCACCTATTGTGAATGGTGGATCCTGTGTTATCTACTGTATATAGAGGTGTTATCAGTCATTGTACAGGAGGAGGTGAGCTGTGATATCACCTATTGTGAATGGTGGATCCTGTGTTATCTACTGTATATAGAGGTGTTATCAGAAATTTGTACAGGAGGAGGAGGTGAGCTGTGATATCATCTATTGTAAATGGAGGATCCTGTGTTATCTGCTGTATATAGAGGTGTTATCAGTCATTGTACAGGAGGAGGAGGTGAGCTGTGATATCACCTATTGTGAATGGTGGATCCTGTGTTATCTGCTGTATATAGAGGTGTTATAAGTCATTGTACAGAAGGAGGTGAGCTGTGTTATCACCTATTGTGAATGGTGGATCCTGTGTTATCTACTGTATATAGAGGTGTTATCAGTCATTGTACAGGAGGAGGAGGTGAGCTGTGACATCACCTATTGTGAATGGTGGATCCTGTGTTATCTACTGTATATAGAGGTGTTATCAGTCATTGTACAGGAGGAGGAGGTGAGCTGTGATATCACCTATTGTGAATGGTGGATCCTGTGTTATCTACTGTATATAGAGGTGTTATCAGTCATTGTACAGGAGGAGGAGGTGAGCTGTGATATCACCTATTATGAATGGTGGATCCTGTGTTATCTACTGTATATAGAGGTGTTATCAGTCATTGTACAGGAGGAGGAGGTGAGCTGTGATATCACCTATTGTGAATGGTGGATCCTGTGTTATCTACTGTATATAGAGGTGTTATCAGTCATTGTACAGGAGGAGGTGAGCTGTGATATCATCTATTGTGAATGGTGGATCCTGTTTTATCTACTGTATATAGAGGTGTTATCAGTCATTGTACAGGAGGAGGAGGTGAGCTGTGACATCACCTATTGTGAATGGTGGATCCTGTGTTATCTACTGTATATAGAGGTGTTATCAGTCATTGTACAGGAGGAGGTGAGCTGTGACATCACCTATTGTGAATGGTGGATCCTGTGTTATCTACTGTATATAGAGGTGTTATCAGTCATTGTACAGGAGGAGGAGGTGAGCTGTGATATCACCTATTGTGAATGGTGGATCCTGTGTTATCTACTGTATATAGAGGTGTTATCAGTCATTGTACAGGAGGAGGTGAGCTCTGATATCACCTATTGTGAATGGTGGATCCTGTGTTATCTACTGTATATAGAGGTGTTATCAGAAATTTGTACAGGAGGAGGAGGTGAGCTGTGACATCACCTATTGTGAATGGTGGATCCTGTGTTATCTACTGTATATAGAGGTGTTATCAGTCATTGTACAGGAGGAGGTGAACTGTGATATCATCTATTGTGAATGGTGGATCCTGTGTTATCTACTGTATATAGAGGTGTTATCAGTCATTATACAGGAGGAGGAGGTGAGCTGTGATATCATCTATTGTGAATGGTGGATCCTGTGTGATCTACTGTATATAGAGGTGTTATCAGTCATTGTACAGGAGGAGGTGAGCTCTGATATCACCTATTGTGAATGGTGGATCCTGTGTTATCTACTGTATATAGAGGTGTTATCAGAAATTTGTACAGGAGGAGGAGGTGAGCTGTGACATCACCTATTGTGAATGGTGGATCCTGTGTTATCTACTGTATATAGAGGTGTTATCAGTCATTGTACAGGAGGAGGTGAACTGTGATATCATCTATTGTGAATGGTGGATCCTGTGTTATCTACTGTATATAGAGGTGTTATCAGTCATTATACAGGAGGAGGAGGTGAGCTGTGATATCATCTATTGTGAATGGTGGATCCTGTGTTATCTACTGTATATAGAGGTGTTATCAGTCATTATACAGGAGGAGGAGGTGTGCTGTGATGTCAACTATTCTGAATATTTGATCTTGGATTATCCTTATTTTGGTGATGTGTCATTATAATGAGATGACTGCAGACAAGTGATCAATTCAATAATCATATTCTGACTCCCTGCTGACACCACTAGAGGGAGCTTACTGCAGACAGATGGTTAATGAATGTATTTATGTGGTGGATAAGAGAATTGTATGTTGACTCTATGGAGGATTTATTTTCCGACCGTTCCTTCTTTCTGATGATGATAATCTTTAGGTCTATACATGTTATCAATCAGAAGTTGTGAGATTTTAGGTCCCAGATTGTCCTTGGACATTAGTATTGTGAAGACCTAGCAGCAAGCACTTGGATCCCAAACCTGTCAAATTTTTGATTGATTCCGCCCCGCCCCCCCTTCCCCAGAAGGTGGTAAAGTAAGACCCCCATCATCCCGCCTGCCCGGACACTCACCGTACTCCACGGAACACTTGGTTTCTTTCCATCGAGACGGACGGATCATTTTTTTTAGCATCGCGGCCGGGCGGAGAGAAGTGTCTGATCCGGGCTCCACCAGTCACCAGAGGATGTGTAGGGAGCCCCAACCCAAATCCTGTTCCCAGGAGGAAAGGGAAACACTCCATTAACCCTTTCATTCCTCTCTAGGGCCACACATGGCTGTCTGATTTAGATAACACCTTATGGGGCATCTATATTGAATGGCCATAATGCAGGGACCCCCAGCAGCTAACTTTAGCCTGGGGTAATGGTGTGTCCCTCATTGGGATCTTTGGTGGATTTTGGAGCAGGGTGATGGTGTTTGGGCCCCTTCTTGCTCTCAGCTCTATGTCTTCAGAGTAGGGAGCACCATTACTGTAGGGAAAATGTTTCTATTTTGTATCAAATCCCATTCATTATCAAATGAATTAGAAATTGTCGAATATTTACCAGCTACCAGGTCCCAGCACCGGACCTAATAGATTATTCTTATCTTTATAAATGTTTATTATTGACTAGATGGGGCCTGATCCTATCACATCGGGCGATTACATATTAGTCCAAATAGTCCCATTACTAATCACAGCTCCACCGAGGAGGGCAGGGGGAGCCGCTGCTGTACGGGGTAGAGGGGGCTTGACAGATGCTACTGCTGATTGCCATCCTCCTGTGCGCTCTTACCTTGTGCTCTCTCCCCTTGTGCTGGCTCTCTTTCCCGTCTGCTCTCCCCTTGTGCTATCTTCCCTGTGCACTCTCTCTCCCCTTGTGCTGTCTCTTTCTTGTCTGCTCTCTTCCCTTGTGCGCTCTCTCACCTTGTGCTGTCTCTCTTTCCCATCTGCGCTCTTCCCTTGCATGCTCTTTCTCCCCTTGTGTGCTCTCTCTCCGCTTGTGCTGTCTCTTTCCCATCTGCGCTCTCTCTCCCATGCTCTACCTCCTGTACGTTCTCTTCCCTTGTGCTGTCTCTCCCCTTGTTCCATCCCTCTCACCTTGCATACCCTCTCCCCCCTGGGCTCTCTCTCTCCTTGTGTTGTCTCTTCCCCCTGTGCTCTCTCTCCCCTTGTGCTGTCTTCTCTTTCCCCTGTAGACTCTCTCTCTCCTTGTGCTGTTCCCCCCTTGTGGGCTCTCTTTCCCCGTTTTGCACTCACCCCCCCCCCCCCCCCTTGCACTTTCTCATTCAACCCTGTGCAGTCTCTTTCCCCCTGGATGCGGAGGAGCCATGGCGGTAGCAGGATGGGTCCATCTCAAGGATATGACAGGTGATAATGAATGCCTGTGCTGTGGCCAGTGCCCCAGACAGCATGTGGCCCCTGTCACAGATGTCCTATAGGTGGCGCTGGTTTTTTGGGGCTTATGAGCTTCTTCACATTCCAGTTTAACTGTAATTTTCACAATGTCCTATAGCTGGTGCTGTTTTTGGGACAGACAGACTGGATAGATTTCATATAGTAGATAAGTGCATTCTCCATACAATGACTATTCCTGAAGATATCAGAAA